>CAWTZC010002467.1:0-25770 GCA_963919715.1 Microtus obscurus | reverse complement strand
ACAGATAGAGCCGAAGGTCTGCCCTTTGTTCGTGAGACACCCAAGCAGCAGGGAGATCAGATCCGGTACCAGGAGTGACATCGTTAAGGGGTAGTGAGTTTCTGACCACAGCAGCAGCCCGGGGACAGGGAACACAGTTGTTCCTCACCCTCCTACACTTCCTGGGTCAGAGCCTGGCAGGGGCCATCCTGCCTGATACCTCTCTTCTTTCTACCCACCCAGCTTGCATCCACGCCTCCGCCACTCCGACTGACTCTCTCCCCCGAACCCACAACATCTCCCAGCTCAGCCTGTTTGGGCGCTGGGACAGGGGCCGAATTGGGAGGGCACCCAGGAGGGTAGTAGCTCCTTTGTCTAGGTGGCATGCCTGCAGCAGCAAGGTCGGCCCTTTGTTCGCGAGACACCCAAGCAGCAGGGAGATCAGATCCGGGTACCAGGAGTGACATCGCTGGGCAAGGAGAACCACTCCGGGCACCAGGAGAGACACTGGGCTTGCATCCACAACCCACCCAGAGTGGTGCTGAGGAGTTCCATCTGGATGCTCGTCCATGTTTGGGTACTGAGGAGTTCAAGCTCAGCAGGACGGTCCCTGCCTCTACACTGAAGAGATACATCCAGAGACTCAGTCACAGCAAAGACTGGACCAAGAAACCAGGCCTCTCTTGGCTTCATTTGAAAGAGGAGATGGGAAGGCACCAATGCAAGAATTCCTCCAACAACCTGAAAGGCAACATGACATCACCAGAACCCAGGGATCACAAAACAAGAAGAATTGTACACCCTACTCCAGAAGAATTAGAAGAAATCGACTCAAAAGTGAATTATTTGAAAATAATAGAAGACCTTAAACAGGAGGTGAAAAAGTGCCATAAACAATTAGAGATTACAAACAAAAAGTTAGAGGAAATTAATAAATCGCTCAAAGATACCCAAGAAAACCAAGAGAAACAAGAAAAAGCAATCAAACAGGTAAGGGAAGTGGTTCAAGACCTGAAGAATGAAATGGAAGTAATGAAGAAAACACAAACCGAGGGAAGGTTGGAGATGGAAAATCTGGGTAATTGAACAGGAACTACAGAGACAAGTACTGCCAACAGATTACAAGAGATAGAAGAAAGAATGTCAGACACTGAAGATACCATAGAGAAAATTAACACACTGATCAAAGAAAACAGCAAAACCAACAAATTCTCATCACAAAACATTCAGGAAATATGGGACACAATAAAAAGACCAAACCTAAGAATAATTGGGATAGAAGAAGGAGAAGAAGTACAGCTCAATGGTCCAGAAAATATATTTAATAAAATTATAGAAGAAAACTTTCCCAGCCTAAAGAAAGATATTCCTTTGAAGGTTCAAGAAGCATACAGAACACCAAATAGACTGGACCAAAAACAACCATCTTCTCGCCATATAATAATCAGAACACAAAACATCCAGAATAAAGAAAGAATATTAAGAGCTGCAAAGGAAAAAGGTCAAGTTACTTATAAAGGTAAACCTATCAGACTTACACCTGACTACTCTATGGAAACCAGAAAGCCAGAAGGTCCTGGATAGATGTACTGCAGAAGCTAAGAGAACATGGATGCAAGCCCAGACTACTATACCCAGCCAAGCTTTTCCGTTCACTATAAATGGAGAAAACAAAATTTTCCAGGATAAAAACAAATTTAAACAATACGTAGCCACAAATCCAGCCTTACAGAAAGTAATAGAAGGAAAATCACAAACCAAGGAGACCAACAATGGACACAATAACTCAAACATCTAGACACCCTTCACAAGCGCAACTAAAAGAAGGCAAACACACAAACTCTACAACTAAAAAAGTGACCGGAGTTAACAAACACTGGTCATTAATATCCCTTAATGTCAATGGACTCAACTCACCTATAAAAAGGCACAGGCTAAGAGATTGGGTACGCAAACAGGATCCAACATTCTGCTGTTTACAAGAAACACACCTAAATCACAAAGACAGGCACCTACTTAGAGTAAAGGGATGGAAAAGGTTTATCAAGCAAATGGACCTAAGAAACAAGCAGGTGTGGCCATACTAATTTCTAACAAAGTTGACTTCAAACTTAAATCAACCAGAAGAGATGGAGAGGGACATTTTATACTCATAACAGGAACAATTGATCAGGATGAGGTCTCAATCATGAATATCTATGCCCCTAATATAAAAGCACCCACATATGTAAAAGAAACATTACTAAAACTCAAGGCTGCCATCAAACCGCACACACTAATAGTAGGAGATCTCAAGACTCCTCTTTCACCAATGGAGAGGTCAATCAGACAGAAACCTAACAGAGAAATAAGAGAATTAATGGAGGTATTGAATCAAATGGACTTACAGACATCTATAGAACATTCCACCCAAATAGGAAAGAATATACCTTCTTCTCTGCAGCTCATGGAACCTTCCGAAAATTGACCACATCCTCGGTAACAAAGCAAACTTCCACAGTTACAAAAAAATATCCACAACCACCTGTGTCTTCTCAGATCACCATGGACTAAAGTTAGAATTCAACAACAATGCTACCCCAGAAAGCCTACAAACTCATGGAAACTGAACAGTCAACTATTGACCCAAACCTGGATCAAAGAAGAAATAAAGAAAGAAATTAAAGTCTTCCTTGAATTCAATGAAAATAAAGAAACAACATACTCAAAACTTATGGGACACTTTCCGAAAGCAGTCCCAAGGGGAAAGTTCAGAGCACCTAGTGCCCACTTACAGAAAACACAGAAAGCATACATTGGAGACTTAACAGCCCACCTGAAAGCTCTAGAAAAAAGAAGCAGACTCACCTAGGAGGAGTAGAAGACTGGAAATAGTTAAACTGAGGGCGGAAATCAACAAAACAGAAACACAGAAAACAATCCAAAGAATCAATGAAACAAAAAGCTGGTTCCTGGAAAAAATCAACAAGATTGATAAACCCCTATCCAAACTAATCAAACGGCGGAGAGAGAATTTGCAAATAATAAATCAGAAAGAAAAGGGGAGACATAACCACAGACATAGAGGAAATTCAGAGAATCATTAGATCTTACTACAAAAGCCTGTATGCCACAAAACTGGAAAATGTAAAAGAAATGCACACTTTTTCAAAGATAAATACCATATACCAAAGTTAAGTCAGGACCAGGTGAACAATCTAAATAGACCTGTCAGTCGCGAAGAATTAGAAGCTGTTATCAAAAACCTCCCTACCAAAAAAAGCCCAGGACCAGACGGTTTCAATAGCGGAATTCTACCAGAATTTCCAAGAAGACCTAATACCTATACTCCTTAAGGTATTTCACAATATAGAAACAGAAGAGTCATTGCCAATTTCCTTCTTTATGAAGCTACCATCACTCTGATACCAAAGCCACACAAAGACTCAACCAAGAAAGAGAATTACAGGCCAATCTCACTCATGAACATCGACGCAAAAATCCTCAACAAAATACGGCAAACCGTATCCAAGAACACATTAGAAAAATTATCCATTATGATCAAGTAGGCTTCATCCCAGAGAAGCAAGGCCGGTTCAACATACGAAAATCTATCAATGTAATCCATCATATAAATACACTGAAAGAAACAAAACCATATGATCATTTCATTAAATGCTGAAAAAGCTTTTGACAAAATTCAACATCCCTTTATGATAAAAGTCTTGGAGAGATTAGGGATACAAGGGTCATACCTAAATATGATAAAAGCTATTTACAGCAAACCGACAGCTAACATCAAACTAAATGGAGAGAAACTCAAAGCCATCCCACTTAAATCAGGAACACGACAAGGCTGTCCACTCTCTCCATACCTCTTCAATATAGTACTTGAGGTTTTAGCAATAGCAATAAGACAACATAAGGGAATCAAGGGGATTCGAATTGGAAAGCAAGAAGTTAAACTTTCGTTATTTGCAGATGATATGATAGTGTACATAAGCGACCCCAAAAACTCCACCAAAGAACTTCTACAGCTGAAAAACACCTTTAGTAATGTGGCCGAATACAAGATCAACTCCAAAAAATCAGTCGCCCTCCTATACACAACGGATATGGAAGTGGAGAGGGAAATCAGAGAAGCATCACCTTTCACGATAGCCACAAACAACAAAAAATATCTCGGGGTAACTCTAACCAAAGAAGAGAAGGATCTATTTGACAAGAACTTTAAGGCATTGAAGAAAGAAATTGAATAGGACACCAGAAAATGGAAGGATCTCCATTGCTTGTGGATTGGGAGGATCAACATAGTAAAAATGGCAATCCTACCAAAGGCAATTTATAGATTTAATGCAATCCCCATCAATATCCCATTAAAATTCTTCACTGATTTTGAGAGGACAATAATCAACTTTATATGGAATAACAAAAAACCCAGGATAGCCAAAACAATCTTATACAATAAAGGAACTTCTGGAGGCATTACCATCCCTGACTTTAAACTCTACTATAGAGCTACAGTAATGAAAACAGTGTGGTATTGGCATAAAAATAGAGAAGTCGACCAATGGAATCATATAGAAGACCCGGATTTTAACCCACAAACCTATGAACACCTCATTTTCGATAAAGGTGCTAAAAGTATACAATGGGAGAAAGAAAGCATCTTCAACAAATGGTGCTGGCACAACTGGATGTCAACCTGTAGAAGAATGAAAATAGACCCATATCTATCACCATGCACACAACTCAAGTCCAAATGGATCAAAGACCTCAATATCAATCTGAACACACTGAACCTGATAGAAGAGAAAGTGGGAAGTACCCTACAACAGATGGGCACGGGCAATCGCTTCCTACGTATAACCCCAGCAGCACAGTCATTAAGGGCAACATTGAATAAATGGGAACTACTGAAACTGAGAAGCTTCTGTAAAGCAAAAGACACTGTCACTAAGACAAAAAAGGCAACCCACTGACTGGGAGAAGATCTTCACAACCTCGCAACAGATAAAGGTCTGATCTCCAAAATATATAAAGAACTCAAGAAACTAGACTTTGAAATGCTAATTAACCCAATTAAAAAATGGGGCACTGATATGAAGAGAGAATTCTCACCAGTAGAAGTTCAAATGGCCACAAGGCACTTAAGGTCATGCTCAGCCTCTGCGATCAGGGAAATGCAAATCAAAACAACATTGAGATATCATCTTACACGTGTCAGAATGGCTAAAATCAAAAACACCAATGATAGCCTTTGCTGGAGAGGCTGTGGAGAGAGGGCCACCCTCACCATGGCTGGTGGGAATGCAAACTTGTGCAACCACTTTGTGAAAGCAGTGTGGCTGGTTTCTCAGGAAATTTGGGATCAACCTACCCATGGACTAGCAATGCCACTCTTGGGAATATACCCACGAGATGCCCGATCATATGACAAGGACATTTGTTCAACTATGTTCATAGCAGCATTATTTGTAATAGCCAGAACCTGTCAACAACCTAGATGCCCTTCAATGGAAGAATGGATGAAGAAAGTGTGGAATATATACACATTAGAATACTACTCAGCGGTAAAAAACAATGACTTCGCGAATTTTGCATGCAAATGGATGGAAATAGAAAACACTATCCTGAGTGAGGTAACCCAGACCCAAAAGGATGAACAGGGATGACTCACTCATAATTGGTTTCTAGAGATAAATAAAGGTCAGTGAGTCTATAATATGATATCCTAAAGAAACTAAATAAGAAGGTGAACCCAAAGAAAAACATATAGCTATCCTCCTGGTTATGGGAAGTAGACTAGATTGCCGGGCAAATAATTGGGATCTTGGTGTGTTGTGGGAGGGGGGTAAGGGGAAAAGGGGAGAGAAATGTGAGAAGCGGAGGTTGGGGGGATCTTGGGGAAACGGGATGATTGGGATAAAGGAAGGTTGGTTAGGGGAGCAGAGAAGCACATATCTTAAATAAGGGAGTCATCTTAAGGTTGGCAAGAGACTTGGACCTAGAGGGGTTCCCAGGTGCCCAGAGGGATGTCCCCAGTTAGTTCCTGGGGCAGCTGAGGATAGGGAACCTGAAATGACCCTATCCTATAGCCATACTGATGAATATCTTGCATATCACCATAGAAACTTCATCTGGCGATGGATGGAGATAGAGTCAGAGACCCACACTGGAGCACTGGACTGAGCTCCCAATGTCTCAATGAGGAGCAGAAGGAGGGAGAATATGAACAAAGAAGTCAGGACCACAAGGGGTGCGCCCACCCGTGGAGACAGTGGGGCTGATTCTTTGGGAGCTCACCAAGGCCAGCTGGACTGTGACTGAAATAGCATGGGATAAAACCGGACTCTCTAAATTTGGCGGACAATGAGGGCTGCTGAGAAGCCAAGGACCATGGCACCGGGTTTTGATCCTGCTTCATGTCCTGGCTTTGTGGGAGCCTACCCAGTTTGGATGTTCACCTTCCTAGACCAGGATTGAGGGGGGAGGACTTTGGACTTTCCACAGTGCTGGGAACCCTTACTGCTCTTCATGCTGGAGAGGTTGGGGGAGGAGTGGGGGGAGGGGAGGGGAGGAGGAGAGGGAGGAGTGGGAGGGAAATGGGAGGCGGGGAGGAGGCAGAAATTTCTCTTTTTTTTCCAATAAAAAAAAAACAGATAGAGCCATCCCACTTTCAAATCTTGTGCTTCCCGGATAAGAGAATGCTTTACTCCCATCAACTACTACATCCACCAAAGGTCATTTGTTGCTAAAAGCATAAGTATGCCATCAAGGATTACATTTGCCTGAAAAAAAAACAGATTATTCTTTGTGCTGTAGACCCACGGACACAACATTTAGCACTATTGTCTCTGTAAAGGAACACAGTGAAGCATCTATAGTTGGTCAATGAGGGTGACTGGCCATGAGTAACAAGTATGCACATTCCCTAATCACATGAAATTGGAGCAAGCTTCTTTGATCACACAGCACAAGCAGAGTAAACCAGAGTAATTCCAGACATTTTTAATATGATTCGTATTTAGGTTCTAAAAGCATTCAAGAACTATTCCCATGAAAATACGGTATGGGTAAATCACTCTTCCTCTATCCTGATGAGTAGCTAATCAAAGTTTGTAGGATTAGAAGAAGTTAAAGCTGAAACCTTCTCTAATAATCAATCAATATCTTGTAAAACCAAGAACTGAAAACAGAGAGCTCTAATTTCTGGCGAGAGGCATAGGACCTGAGTCATATCCCTTGTCCTGGGAGGAGTTATGTTAACCTGAACTGAAGATGTATCCAGGAATCTGAAACATCATGAGCCCATTATGTAGCAGGCTATTTGAAGTATAAAACAAGAACAGACTTTCAGCAATTGATACAAATGGATCTGCTGACCACTTGGGCAGGAAAACTCCCTCAGGGAAGCTGTGTGTCTAAAGTCTTTCAGAAATTATATGAAACCTACCTAATATATGACTTGTCACAGCAGTCATTCTGGCCAGTGTACAATGTCACCCCAGAATGGTGTTTTCTTCCATAATGCTTTGGTGATCATTGCCTTTCCTTATGCAGAAAGGTCCAAAGAAAGACCCTGGTAATAACTTTAACTTTTCTTTATTCCAGAAAGAAATATTAGATAAATATTTAGATAAATGATTGAAATACTTCTATATGTGTCTGTTGATTTAAAATTAAGACCTTACTCCTGGTAAACATTTTTATAATATTAATTTCCAAAAATGTCTCCCCAGTCCTTAATGTTGGAACCTCTGTCTCTTGACTTCACAAATCAAAGGACCTCCACAACTTCTTCTGGTTTTTGTTTCTCCTCTTTTGGTGTAGTGGTCACTAAATATCATTTGAGTCTGTATTTATAGCAGTGTGTGGTGCAGAAATAGCACTGTCTTCTACTTTTGTATGATTTTAACATACCACTCATGAAGTGGTCGTTCTGTGACCACTTCAAATGCAGGAACGGACTTTGTTCATTAAGAAAAAGGATAGAATTGCAACACATCTCTTTCCAATCACAAAATTAAGTTAATTTGACAAATACCTATTAGACCAGCCAACAGCTTGCTCAGTTATTACTATTTGCTTTAATTTATATAGCAAAAGACCCTGATTTAGCAAATTAAATGCCTTGAAATCCCATCAGTTCACAGATTGTGAAGTGTCCTTGGCTATACCCAAGTTTTTAGTCTGTGAAAAGTGAGGAATTTGTTAACTCATTTAACTGAGCAAAGGTCTAAGGCTTGTAATATTCTAAGATACTTGGAAGGCAAGCCTGAGGTATAGTCCTTCGTAAAATATCACAAATTTATAAGCAGACATTTGTTTTCATGAACTAACTTAGCTCTAAACGAATGTACCTTTTCCCTGCAGTTCATTCCTGACTAGGTATTTATTCACGAGATCTTCATCCGATTATTATATTGAGAATGCTTTGGTTTGTGCACAGAAATTGTATTGTTTTGACAGTTCTATTATTTTTACTGGTTTGCTTGCAGCAGTTTATCTTACAGCACATGAAGAATTTATTCATTTTTAATTGGCTCTGCCTTTCTTTATGAATGTGTTTATGGGATGTTATGGCAGTTCAACGTTTAATGTTTCAGTGTTTTCCACCAATTTAGTAATCATGAAACAGTGTTTCTGCAAGAACTCTAAGCAGTTCTAAAAGCAGGATTAGAAGATGCTACTGAATTCAGTTTCACCCATAATACTTTCAGTTGGCTGTGTCATTCTGGCATTGGCACTGATTATATCTAAACGATGTAGTGTTATTTGAGCTGAAAAATAAAAACTAAATGTAAGAATTTCTCATCAGAAGGCAATTAAAATTGAATGCATATATTGTATTTGAAACTGATAGAGATGTGCCTAATAAATACACAAATAAATATGAAATTAGTTTTCTACTGATAGTACTATAAGTGCACATACAACTCAGAGCAAAGTACATAAAAGACTGAGTTTGTTCTATTTAATATAGATCAGAATGTGTAAGTAAGAGCATTAAAAGAAATTAGCTTCTGATCATTAAAAAACAAGTTAAATGTTTAAAAATTCAGAGATAGAATTGCTGTAAAACGTACTATTTTTTATAACCTTGAAGAAGGTACAGCTTAGTCAGTAATATATATCTTCATTATAACATGGACCTGTATAATAAAGATCTATAAAAATGTGTTTCAATTATAAAATAAATAATTCATCTTTTCATTGACAATCATTTTGCTTCATAATAGCTGAAATTAAACCAAGCATCTACTCTGATAGATCTGAAAACAAATTAGCAATACCTAAAATCCCATTCAAATTGTTAGCTACTTGTAATATGGCAAATGCAACTTATTAGACTCATTTATGCACTTCCTCATTCAGGAAATATTTTAATAAGCATTTTCTAAGAGCAAAGTTCTATGCTGTTTTAGGCGATTCAAAGATAATCTAATATCCTTGGTGAGGATTTTCATTAAGCCTATTTATGTGTATAATAAAGATGTAATAAAATTTGAAAACTGCAAGCACATGTCGTTTTGAGGTTGTGTCAATAAAGCACGTTGGAAATGCGCATGAGAACACTTTCCTTGAAGCATGTTTAGAGACCAGATGTAAAGCTATGATAGAAAAGGCAACACAGAAAAAGGAACAGCTTGAATTGACCATAGTTGAGTTCTTACCCAACGTATTTCTCTCTGAAGTGACATTTCTTAGCATATACCACAAAGTCGCTAAAAGAGCACACTGAGGCAATGCTTATAGACTGGTTAAAATCAGCTTTTTTAGCCCTATTGGAGGCCAGTTAAAGCAGTGTTCCCTTTGATAGGATCTGACTTCAACTTCACATTTGAAACTTCCCTAGGTGGTTTGAAGAGGCCATCATCACTGAGAAACTGACCACATTCACTACTGTAGACAAACCATTAACCCTAGAATGACACAACTGCAGATCTATGAATACTTTGGGCATTCTTACCACTGGGTCTTCCCGGGTGCTTAGTGCACTTCCTTGTGCTTCAAAAGATAACTAGTGCTATTAACGCACCACTCTCTCTCCTGTACTGTCATCTCTTATTAATTTTTTCTTGTTTAGCTGAAAGCGTTACCAATAGGACAGTTGCCTTCCTCTCCTAGCTTTGATTCATTCATAGTGGAAAAATAAATACAGGAGGAACTGGCTACTGAGATTTTCTTCTTCAGTCAACATGTACCTCGCTCCTTTGCTCATGTCCTCACTCCCAAAGATGGTAACCACTCTCCCACTTTTTCAACCACTAATTTAACAATCTAATATCTACCGATAACCTACTGGCCTTCTACTTAACTTTCTCAATTTTTGATGCAATAATCCTTTCATTTCACCATATTGTAATATAGAGATTTTTCTATGTCCATTCTGATGATCCTCTCATGTCCATCTGCACATCTCTTCCTTGTGACATATACCAAAATCATCAGATTTACTACCTAACAAATAGTTTCAACATTATATACACTTGCAATGGGTCTTCTTCATTACTGTTCTGTAAAAGGGGCACCTCCCTGGAAGGAACTTCCTAGTCAGTGAAAGCAGCATTTCTGTACTACATATTCTCAAAACTCATCCAGGGATTCAGTATTATCCTGTTTTCTTTTGCTTTTGTTTTTGTTTTGTTTTAAGATAGTTTATCGTGCTTTTCTCGTATTCACTATAACATATATATCATCAGATATTTTAACACTATTCTTAAATGTTAAACTTGCCTGTCTGTCTCTACAATTTTGCTCATTTGCTATAAGTAATCTATGTATTGGCTCTTTCCTCTTCCCCTACATTAAATTTTCCCCACTGTGTGGGAATTTTCATTCCCATTGATGTGGTAATCCCATTTGCCCTCTTCCTCTAGCTTTCTTTATAACTTAAAGCTCTTCAGACAATTCTCTCCAGTTCCTTCAGTTGCAATCTATCTTGAGCACATATCCTTCAGTTTTTCATTAATTATTTTCACATGATTAAATCCAAGGACCAGTTTTCAGCATCTACGGCACCTATCAGCAACACTTGACACTACTGATTTCACTTCTCCCTTCTTAAACCACCTTTTTATTTGGCTTCAAGGGCACTAAATGGAGTAGGTTTTCTTCCCTATTTCGAAACCGATACTCCCTTTCAGAGACTTTGTTGATCTGTGTTCATTTTCCTGACCTCAATAACTTGAAGTGCTCTAGTTTCAGCCCTTGAGCTTTTTCTCCTTCTATCCACACCCGTTTCTCAGTAATCTCACATGAGCTTATCACTAGAGTACTATCTATTATGATAACCTATAAAATCTGAACTACCCTCTAAACTCTGTACCAACATAAAACTTCCCTTTCCATATTTCTATCCAGAAATCAAGGAGATATTTCCTATGTACCAAGAATCTACACTCTTCACACTGTTTCTGCAGTTGACCTTCAAATCAAATTTCATCATGGAGATGAAATCACTGTATTTTTGTTCAACCTAAAAATAAGTATTCTCTGACAGTTATTCAATCAAATAAAAAATCCTTCTCCCTCAAAAAAAATTCCATAAATTTTTTTTCATGTTGTCCACAAACCCTTGGTCCATGAGCAACACTAAAAACCAACAGAATCATGGTTCTCATTTTAGCTTCCCTAATTCCAGTGTTAATTAAAGTAGGATAATCTTAAGCATTTAAATTCACCAATAATAAAATGAAAGAATGAAAATGGAGTGAAAATCTTTAATATTTTTTCTAAGTGGACGTTAGATTTGATCCTTTCTACTTTTGTCTATATTTCAGTATTAAAAACATATTACATGTCAGTTTTCAAGTTCCTTTTGTTTTTCTGTATATTTGAAATCGAAACCTATAGAAGATAAAACTCCAGAAGTCATCAGTCTTTTAACAAAACATTCTCACATTATGGACTTTATGCATTGCTTGCTCCTTTTCCAAATATCTGCCTCATTGTTCTCAGTCTACAGATCTCTCCTTCCTTACAAACATAGCTGAGTGAGTAGAGTTTAAAGGGACAACTTCTTGAGAATGCCTTACTCCTACTCTGACTTTTTGTCTGTAGCCATTATCTTTTGAAACACTGTACATATCTATATTTATTTGAAGTCTTATGTAGCTAAACAGTCCCCAAAGAACTACAAATTATATCCATGAACAGAATATTTCCAGCTCATTGTTTCTCATATTTTTATATCTCTGGTACTTAATATGGCACACACTAGAGATGAAGAGAAATTGTTGAGTGAGTAAATTAATTGAGACCATTAAACAAAACACCCACTTTTGGATTTTACTCTCCACAAATCCAATCATATAATTTCCCTTCATCTTTCCCTTTTGATATAGATAAACCACCATAAAGTCCATTGAACAATGAATTTTGAAGATCAGGCACTTTGAACCCTCCACTTGTTTTGCTAAGAGTTATATTCTGTTTTAATCCCCATTTTATTATCTGTGAGAAAATTGTTTTTAGGATGACAATATCCTATGTTTTATTACACATTATGATAATATTTTTATGATTCAATTCTCACTCTCCAACTACTGTCTGTGTTTTTGGTATTCTTTAGCAAGTAACTTTCTTCAGATAACTGGTTGCACACATTTTATATTCTCACTGCTTCCCACTCTAGAGCGTTTCTATCTTTAATGTTCCCCTAATAGTTGTCCTGTATCTGTATTTGTTATATCTTTGTGATTGTGAGAAAATACTCATCAAAAATTTACCGAGAGTAGACACAAAAATCCTACCCCTAACCAAAAAGCTGTTTACAATTGATATCTACTAGGAAATGGAAAATCAGTTCTATCTAATGGAGTGTCTCTGGGTATATCAACCATACTTAAAGACAGGCCCCATGGCCAGGAGTAGTTGGTAAACACAGAATAGACTCCATTTTTTACATGTGCTTTGTTGTTTTGTTTTGTTTGGGTACTTTTTGTCTTACTGGGTTTGTTTATTTGTTTGCTTGTTTTGATTATCATTATTTTGATGCTGTATTTTTTGTGGGGGGAGGTGGGAGAAAGAGAGAGAATGACCATGGAGTTGAGGGAGTAGAGAGATGTGGAGGCCCTTGCAGGACTGTAGAAGGAAGAATATTATTACAACATGCTTTATTAAAAATAGTCAAAAAATTAAAAAGAGAAAAATTTATTTAGGCTCAGAGTTTCAACCCTTAGTTGTATGTACACTCACTTTGGCAGGGCATGAGTGAAGAAACTGCTCTGTCCATGATAGCCAGAGAAAGACAGAGGATACTAGTATTTCCTTCTGTGTCTTTCTTTTGTTATTCCTCATATCATGACTCCTGTAGGCTGGTAACCAAGTCAAATAACAATTAGCAAACATATAAGATCCAAACCTTAAAAATATTTTCTATAACAAAAGAAGTTAAGGAAACAATATCTAATACTCAGTAATGATATTTGTTTCCATTTTTCATTAACATAAGATTGTCAAAATTTTTCTATTAGGATAAACAGCTTTATATGTCTGGTCCTATGGTACTTCTTGAATCTATTTGATTTCATTTAGATTGTCACTATTTTGTTGCAAGCACAGAGATTTGAATCAAGGTCTACAAATGTCCTATTTTTATATTGTCACTGAAACATGTCTTTTGGATTATAAAATTTATGAAATTTTGCACTCATATATTTATTTAGACCCATGGATAGCTAGCTATTAGAGAAAAAGTTTGAGTATAGGCGTGTCGTAACAAGAAATTACGGGGTAAATAATTTCAAAGAATCAGACAAGAATAGTTTTATATGTTTCTTTTATCAAACAACATTCCGTTGGGTCCAAACTGCTGCAAGGATTAAAGCAAAACTCAGGGAAGCAGGCTTGCTGCGTCTGCTCCTAAACCACTGAAGGGGCCCCACTTTAACAATCTTTTAGGGAATTTGGGCATGGACAACCTGTCTGGCTGCTTCCTGCTGAGCGGGGGTGCTACATTCTTGGAGGTATTTTACATCAACATTTCAGGAGGTCTTGGTGATTCAAACCACATAAATTTGCAATGAATCTACAGGTTCTCATTCTCTGTTGAGACAAAAACAGAACCTCTTTTCCAAAGCATCAAATCCTTGACCCCATATTTTAAAGTCAAAACACCTTTCTTAGCAGTTCCCCAAATCAAATGTCTTTCTCCAGTCCAGAAGACAAAAACACAATCAATACAATAACATACATCTGTACACATTCTATCTTTCTGAGGCCTTCAATTCACCCTCCTGTCTCCTCTTTATTACTTCCCTACTGGCCAGTCTTCCAGAGGACATTCCTCAGAGTGTCTCTGGGGATGAAGAAACACATACTCCTTTTAATCTGACTTGGCTTGTTCTCAGTCTGTAACATTTAACCTCCCTCCCATAATAAACCAGGGCTAACTTGAGCTATTGCTTGTATGAAACTTTTGGCTGTCTTCCTTGTTACTTCCATGCTTTGTTGCTTTAAGAGTTTCAGTTACTTTTTGAGGCCTTTCAGTTAACCCTCCCACCTCTTCTTTATACTTGCTATTCTTTTGGAGGATGTCCCTCAGAGTATCTCTGGGGAAAAATAAACACATTACTTTTCCCAATATGCTCCTCAATTTAGCTGGCAGATGGAGCGACCCCATTCACGAATCCCCACTTTCCAGATCTCAGGAGAATCTTCACTTTGCCATGCCAATACAGCCTGGACTTGCCAAGACCGGCAGGGGGTGCTGGGATTGAGACACTGAGGCTTCTTTTCAGATGGAAGAACAGCTAAATCCTTTTACACCTCTACTGCTTCTGTGAAAAACCACCAGCCAGAAAGAACACAAACATCCTTGTCAATTACAGACCCCAAGGAAGTTCTGCTGTCATCAGGGGGAGTGAGGGAAACTGGATACCAACAGTAAAGTGTGACATCATCCTGTGTCCAAAACTCCAATGAGAAATATTGCATGATAATTAGTGCTGGCTATGATGTGGCAAAAGGAAAGTTCTGCAAACTTTGGTTGGGACATAAATCAATACAGTTGTTATGAAAAAAAATTATGGAGTTTCCACAAAATATTAAAAAATTATAATTCATATGTGAATGACACATCCACACTTCAATTTTCTTTATAGCACATTAGCCAAGAAGTAGGAACAACCTACATGCCCATCAACAGATAATAGTTATAGAAAATGTGATTCTATACAATGGAATTCTATTCAGTCACAGAAAGAATAAAATATTTTTTGACATGGATAGTACCACAGCTTTGTGCTAGGTGAAGTAATCCAGGTACAAAGATAAAAGAGGCATATGATTTCCCTTATGTATTGAATCTAACAATTGATGTCATGGGAGTTGTGAAAAGAATAATAGATATCAAAAGTAAGGAGAATAAACAGTGTAGGAGTATGATGTGGAAACTTATCAAGCAGGTAATTAGTTATAGTTACATATGATGGAGGTGGGTCTTGTATCTTATCTGTTGATTTCATTGGTTAAAATAAAGAAACTGCCTGAGCCCATTGATAGGCCAACCCTTAGGTGGGTGGAGTAGACAAAATAGGATGCTGGGAAAGAGAAGCTGAGTCAGAAGGAGTCGCCATGATGCCCGCACTCCAGACAGAGGCAGGCTAGAATCTCCCCGGTAAGCACACCTTGGGGTGCTACACAGATCATCAGAAATGGGTTAGGTCGATATGTAAGAGCTAGCCAATAATGGGCCAGGCAGTGATTAAATAAATATAGTTTCCGTGTAATTATTTCAGGGCATAAGCTGGGCCATGCGGGCGGCCGGGTACAGGGGCACAGCCAGGCCGTCCTATTACAACAAATTGGCGCACCAACGTGCTAATGAACTCCACGTAAAACCTGAGAGGGCTTAAAAAGGACAGAAAGAGAATTTAAGACAGCTTTTTGCTGTTTCTGGGTTGCCTACCGCAAAGAAATTGTCCAGACTCAGCAACAGGAAAAAACTGGCTGTTTTAAAATGCCTGCTTTCTGGGCTGTGCCGCCATTACGATTTCTGTCTGGCTCCTGTGGGAGACAGAGCTTTTGAATGGACCATTTGGAATAAAGTGCTATGGCTTGCTTGATGGCAATGTGGACTGCTGTGTGCCTGGAATTGTGCTCAGCTCAGGGACACCAAATGGCTCTGAGGCAGGAGCGGCTCAGCTCCGCCATGCTGAACTGAGCTGGTCTCAAGCAGGAACTACCGTAATTACTGTGATAACAGCACACATAAGGTTTAGACTTTACAGGACACAGGCAGTACCGTATTACTCCTACATGGTGCAACTTAAGTTTTTAAGAAATGCTTAACATTTTAAGAAATGCTCCTGGATAGTAAAAAAATTACAGATTCACAATAAAACAGATTCAGACAGACCACTAAATGAGTCACAATGTTGGATAAATGTACGTGGGCTTGAGAGAGAAATGCCTTTAAAAATAAAAATGTAAAGTCTTTAAAGAGACAGACTACAGATAGTTAAGAAAGTAAAAGAAATAAAAAAAATAAGCCACGTAAAAATGAAAAATTCACAGAGAGTCTGGATTATGTACATTGTGTTTTCTTTAAAATTTTTGACTGTGAAGGAGCTAAGTACAGAAAGACATTTCATTATATGGGCTGCCAAATGGAACCAGAATGGATATCATGAGGGTATGATTTCAAAATTTGGGTCTAAGGATATGATGCTTCGGAAAGGGTCTTCTTTTGTTTTCACAGAGGATGAGACCCTGTGGATTTCTTCTATTCCGATTTGGTATGATAGACCACGCCCTCCTGAAAGGTTGCTGTGAACACCTTCAGAAAATTGCTTTGCTCAACTGCCAACTGAGATGACCCTGGCACACAGGTTATACTATGAAAGACCTAATTAACAACGCCCCCATTCAGCAGGAAGCAGTTTGGAGAGAAAACTGCGCCCATGTTCCCAAATAGGGTTTATAAACGTTTTTTTACATTTAAAGGGGGATATGATATAGATATGAATAATTTGCATTGGTGTGGATTTTAAGGTCAATTTTGTTATATGTATATGTATTTCTGATCTTGATTAAGGTATTGTGATTGTGTAGTTAATTTTTAAAATGTAATGTATAATTAGAAAATGTAGGTTGCTGTTGAATAATCGTAAATAATAGTCAAGCTTGTAGTCATGTTAGATTTTCTAGATATATAGAGATATATTTCAGTTAGATAGACATTCTTCATATCTCTCAAAGATTGCAGAATATGGCATTTAAAATATTTTAATAACTTAGGGTTTTTCATGACAATGAGACACATCTGCTCCTGGCAGCACCAATCTACTTCGAGAGGAAGATGGGCATCGAAGAGGATCCTTATGGAGTTGGATAGCCATTTGGGCAAGAGACTGTTCTTGCCTGGACTGTTGCATAAACTGCACACAAAGAACCCGCAGAGAGAGGACTGCTGAACTTGCCTAAAGGTGAGATGATCTTTCAGGGTTCCTGATTCATAAAAGGTCTACGAGACATTCTGCAGGACACAGCAGAAAATGACTGAACTGTCTTTAAAATTTCCTGCTTCATGGAAATGTCTGCTGGATACTGTGGGCCTGAAGGCCAAAGATAGATGCCCCAACGGTACAAAAGAACTTTGGGTGACTGTCCAGGCAGCGAGATGTCTCTGTCATTTCTAGAGTTTGGATTTCTTGTTTTTTTTAAATAATTTTATATCCTTCTGGAGTCTTTGATGGAGTTGAAGAATGGTTAGTTATAGTTTTCCTTAGTTATAATAAAAGATAAAGTAGATATAAATATTGTAACTGTAATTCTTATTTGATAACTGTTTTGTTTTATGTAATTTTACTATGTTAAAGTTAAAGCCTTTCTTTTTTGTTTAAACAGAAAAAGGGGAAATGATGGAGGTGGGTCTTGTATCTTATCTGTTGATTTCATTGGTTAAAATAAAGAAACTGCCTGAGCCCATTGATAGGCCAACCCTTAGGTGGGTGGAGTAGACAAAATAGGATGCTGGGAAAGAGAAGCTGAGTCAGAAGGAGTCGCCATGATGCCCGCACTCCAGACAGAGGCAGGCTAGAATCTCCCCCGGTAAGCACACCTTGGGGTGCTACACAGATCATCAGAAATGGGTTAGGTCGATATGTAAGAGCTAGCCAATAATGGGCCAGGCAGTGATTAAATAAATATAGTTTCCGTGTAATTATTTCAGGGCATAAGCTGGGCCATGCGGGCGGCCGGGTACAGGGTCACAGCCGTGCCGCTCCTATTACAACATACATATTACCAAAATGGTTGATGTACTGTACATTCTACAGTAGGGGATGACAGATAATGATGTATCAATGCATTCCATAAAGAAAGAAAAAAAGATTTTGTTAATTATCATCATAAAATAATACAAATATGTTGACTGATTATGGCTGATGATGTACCTATAATGACAGCTTTGGAAGGCAGACAGTGACACCCAGAGAAAACTGATTAGCAAGACCATTATTCCAATATCCACAGGTCGTGCTTTAACTGAGATACTCCACCTTAGAGAGGAAAGAGGGAGACAAATCATGGAATATTATCTGTATCAATCCCAGGCCTCCACACTAAGGTACAAATGTACATGTAAACTCACACACACACACACACACACACATGTTCCCACACACATGAAAATTAATACACACTGTTAAGAATTTCAAAACTATTTAAGTTGATCATTTTAAAATATTGCTCTATAATTTGACTTGTTCTCACTGTCTTGAGGATAAGATGTAAGTGGCATTGTTTTCATCACTGATTCCTCACCAGCTTCTAGGAAACACACACATTCCTCAGTGACTAAGAGCAAATGTTATCATCTTACACACCTTCTCTCATAACTTCTTCTATGGATGGTAATGACTATTTTATCTATATCTGTTCTTTTTAAATGAAATTATTTTTCCCTTTCACATTTCATACTTATATGCATTGTGTTTAGATTGTACTCTCCCCATCCTTCAATTATTGCTTTCTTCCTCCTACCAAACCCCTTTTTTTCCCCTAAGTTTCTCATCCTACTTCTGTGTCTTTTTTTGTAGACCAAATGTATTTAAATAGTGTTGTCCATGTGAGTACTGTTATGTGATATCCTGGAATAAGGTCAAATTACTTTGGAGGAATATTAGTCTGTCTCCTCCAGCAATTGTTATGCCTCCTCAAAGAAGAATGGGTCACTAATATGCCCTCTTCCATTCATAATAGAATTTTGTTGGGCTCAATCTTACACAGATTTTTTAAAGTAGTCACTGTCACAATGATCATGCTCATTGGTGCAACATCCATGTCATGTTCAGAAACAGGGATTCAGAGCAGCTTTCCCGTCTTCTGGCTCATACATTCTGTTTGCCCATTCTTCCCTGAGCCTCAGAGGAAGAAATACAAACATATCATTTAAGACAGAGCACTTTATAATCACTTTCGTTGATCATTTCTGATTCTTTGCTCATCAACCGTGTCCATTACAAAAACAAAACAAAGAACTCTGACAAAAAGGACATAAGCTGGGAACAGCACAAAATATCTAATACTATAAACAAACATTTAGAGGCAGTTTGAGGGCATATCCACACAGCAGCACAATAGTAATAGATGGTTCAGACTTATAATGTATGAACTCATTAGCCATAAACTTTTGACCTGATTTAGGGTACCAGGTATAATTTCTCTACTTCTTTAGAACACACAACCATTTGTAGTCACCAATACTTATGATGTATCTTTTTTGACGGAAGAGATATAAACTAAAACTTGTTTCAGTTTGCATTTCTTTTATAGCTAAGAATGTTGAACATTTTAGAAAACATTTATTAGCAAGTTATATGTCTTCTTTTGAGGAAGAACTTTTTGTTATGTTCAACAATTCATTTGTATTATATTGTTTGATTTCTTGGTATTTCTTTTACTTCTGTGAATAGTCTAGTTATTAATCCTCTTTCAGATGCATAGTTGCCTAAGCCTTTCTAACAGGTTGTCTCTTCACTCATTTGACATTTTTCTGTTGTATGGAAATAAGCTTTCTCATTCCTTGAGGTCTTGTTCATCAAATGTTGACCTTACGTCCTAAATCACCAGAAGAAATAATTGCTTGCATCTTACCTGACCATTTATTTTGCAAATGCTTAAGAACATTGGTCCTTACATTGAGTTCATCTGGATAATATAATCTTTATGTCATTCTTAACCACATCTGTGCCCTTCTTTATGCCAATATGAGAAAGAAAATTCACAGATTCTGAAAAGTAGACATGAATATCTTCTAGAGGACTTTATACCACTGCATACCTTTTCTTTTCAGTACCCTAACCTAAATAGCACCTGTAGGCGGAGGTTGCTTGTTCATTCCCAGCTACCCAGATCTGAAATAATCACACAGAAACTGTATTGATTAAAACACTGCTTGACCAATTAGTTTAAGTATATTCCTGGCTAACTCTTATATCTTAAATTAACCCATTTCTATTTATTTGGGTAACACTACGTGATTGTGGTCTATAGGTAAAATTCTATCCAACGTCCGGAATCTGTTTCTTATAACAGCTACATGGCTTCTGACTCCTTTCTCCCAGCATTCAGCTTAGTTTTTCCTGCCTAGGTCTATTCTGACCTGCCACAGGCCATGGCAGCTTCTTTGTTCATTAACCAATAAAAGAAACACATATATAGAAGGACTTCCCACACTGAGCACCTATTGTTCTGACTCTGCTCACCTCTAGGAATATCTTATGTACGTTTGAAAACAGACCAATCAAGTCTACTGAATAAAGAAAAGTTTAGCAGAGATAGCTCAACTTAAAATGAAAATAATTCTAAAATAAGATAAAAATATAATTTTAATCAAGTGACTAAAATGCCTAGAAATTTTATGAGTAATAATATATGTGTTTTAATAATATATGTGTAAATTTTATTAAGTTGATAATAAAGTACATTTATAGTTATCCTGGCAAATTCCATATACCAAATTTGGCTCAAACATTGACAATGGTAATACCACATAGATATAAAAGTGTCATGGAAAGATCTATTGCTCACAAGCTTTTTGATGAAAACATTAAAAAAATTGTCACACAGGTATTGCAAGATATTTTTATTTTATTATTTTGTGTGTCTGCAAGTGTGCCTGAGCTGCCTTGGCATGGGTGCACCAACTGAACCTTGGTCTTCTGAAAGAACAACAATCACTCTTACTAACCTTTTTGATTTTTTCAAATGCCCTTGATGACATGGACTATTCTGCTAATCAGTGTGGAATTATAGGAAAGGTTTGCTTTTACATGTTGCTGCTTACTTGGTGTGTTTCACCTTGGAACCAAAGATAACTGGAATTTCCTAATGAGATTTCCCACCTGTGGAACAGATTAAATCATTGCTTTGTACAGGAAAAGAAAAGTTACAAAACTTTCAAGAGAAAGTACTAAGAGCTTAGTTGACATTTATGAGTTAGACTCACAAAGTCCCTTATTGAGGCTATTGATGCTCTAAACACTTGCAGTGGAGATAGATGCATTAGTGGACCTGTCTGTGATGTGGGAGTGTCATATATCAATCTGTTGATTTCATTGGTTAAGCAATAAATAAACCGCTTGGCCCTGATTGGTTAGAACATAGGTGGGTGGAGTAAACAGAACAAAATGCTGGGAGGAAGAGGAAGTGAGCTCAGACTTTATGCAGCTCCTCTCAGAGCAGGACACTCACTATGAAGCTCTGACCCAGGATGGACGTAGGCTAGAATCTTCCCGGTAAGCGCACCTTGGGGTGTTACAAACATGATTAGAAATGGGCTAAATTAATATGTGAGAATTAGCCTAGAAGATGCTAGATAGTATTGGGCCAAGCAGTGTTTAAAAGAATACAGTGTTCGTGTAATTATTTCGGGTAAAGCTAGCCATGTGGGTGGTTGGGCGTGCTGGGGACGCAGCCCTGCCACTCTTATCACTTCATGTCTGTAACGTGTACAAGAAACTTCAGCAATGCAACAGTTTTGAGTAATCACCTATGCTGGCTTGGACTTTTCAGTAAAGCAGTTTCCCATGTCACCCATGTTTTTAGAGATAACCCACGATTTTATGAATAACCAAAATAAACTCATATGCTCACCAAACCAGATAAATAGAATTATGTTTTTTTTTATTACATTGTGCCTATCTGGAATATAGTCCTTGTATTTGGTAAAAGCACATTTAATCAAGGATGCCATATTTGAGAGTGGAACACTTGCAGTGACAATCTCAAACTAATTACCTTTCCCCATGAAATATGGGATGATAAGGCCCCACAGTGTGTGACATGATGAGTAATTAAGGCTGAGCTAACTGAGGGTGGACCAGCTGCATGAGGGATGTCTTTTTCTATGTAGTATGTGCCAGCCTTCTGAGATGGCATTATACCTTCATCAATGGAGTCTACCAAGTGAGTGTGAAGATTCCTAAAAATATGAAGCAAGTAAGAGAATGTATTTGAAGTCACCACAACCAGCTCATATGGGATGAGATTCTATTCAGGTTATAGATGCAGCTACAATACTATGACTTGCGGCGAACTCCCTGACCAGCAGGAAAGAACAGCCACCAGACGAGGATTCTTCCCAAATCATGCTTTATTGGAGCCTCTTGGTTGAAGGGAGAGCGGGAAGCGAGGGGCCCCGAACCCTGATCTGCAGCTGCTTTTTTTGGGGATTAGGGGTACATTCAGGCCTCCTATTGGTCAAAGTGTCTCAGCAGCCACTCCAAGCTCCCTGATAGGTCCGGCACACTGAGGACACTGAGCATGCCCGAGATGGTGATTCCAAGCCTGCAGGGGGCCCTGCGCCATCTTGTAATGGCGGCCACATATACTGGCCCCCTGAAGTTCCCCCTCCTCGTTAGTCTCAAAGCCAAGTCAGAGGTCTTATTCCCGGTCAGGTCTTCACCTCATGATGTGAGGACCGATCAAGGGAGGCCTGCGTCTATGGTATTCCTTCTCCAGTGCAATGGAACAAGATCCATGGAGGTGCAAAGGCAATACCAGAATGCAAAGGACTAGCGTACCTTCCTCAGTGCAATGGACAGAACTTCCGCGAGGGTGCAAAGGCTACGCATCAGTCACTATAAACTCTTGAGGACAAATAACCAAACTTGGGGGGAATCACCCTTCTCCAGGGCAGCCAGCGCCTGCAGCATTACCACCTTATCAAGGGATGCATGGGCCTGAAGGCGACAAATTAACCATAGGGACAGCACGCACCCTCCTATGCAGCGTGCAAAAAACATCTCCACTCCTACCCAATCCTAAAAACAGGGAGAAGGCAGAGGAGATCCAGGACTGCAGTCCCTCCGCCAGGCTGAGATCTTCGCATGTTGAGTTGATTAGAACCAGTGTGCATCTGAGGTCTTCCAGGGTGGCATCAAAGTCCTCAGACCAATTTCCTGCAAGCTCAGCTGGGTCTCCCTGGACTCTCTAGAGGCCGGACACCCTGCAGAGTGGGACAGCAGGTTCTGTTATCAGGCACTCCTCTCCTTGTGGGCAGGAATTCTGGACCAAGGACCTCTCCCATTCGGGCCTCTGGAACTCCTCTGTGGGATGTCTGCAGCCACGATATCGGTCCAACCTTTTTTTTTTCTTTCTGTGAAAAAAGCATAAACATCTCCTCGACCCCAAATATATATAGGTCGGGTCTTTTTATAATGTATTGCAAGGGCTTTTCCACCCTTTTGCCTTAGCAAAGGTCAGCTTGGTGTTATCAAGCCAGATCCGTTTGCATCAAGATCTGCGCAACTTTTATGAGTTGCTTTAAAGGAACCTTGTTATGCTCCACAATTTTTTATTTATTAGCTATATATGCAGTCCTTCCATTGGAAGAGCCATTTGTAAAATTTAGCATAAAATCCTTTAAGGGAATTTTTTGCTATAACACTAGTAAAATACAGATGTGTAAATTATAGCAATGATCATCTGGGGAAAGATTACCCTGTTTTTGCCTTTGAATTGAGCAAAGGCAGTTGTCCAGGAATCAATCTTAAACTTATCAATGAATCTATTGTTTAATATAAGAAACATTGATCATAGTCAATCTTTGTTAAACCATCTTTTAGCTTTTATCCTGCCCTTTTGTACCAGACAGGCTACTGGTTTAAATTAAGAGTTTAATATATTAACGAGCAAAACTGGGAAGGTTTAGCCATAAACAGCATTTTTTATAAAGCTGTTGTAGAATAAGTTTTACATTTAATATACACACTTGCCATAGCTGAATTAATATACTGTATTTGTTGATTATTGTATACTTTACCTGTTGATTTATATTTTATCTGCTTGAGTACCTGTTAGGCAGCTTTAAGCTCTCTCTATTGGAAACTGCTTTTTGTAAGAATTTTACCTAGCAGCTCAAGGTCTCCCATAAGAATATTATAACTAGGGCTTTAACCATTGGACATCCAACCAAAGTTTGTAAGCTCTCCTAAGTTTTAAGTCTGCCTCGCAGATAGGAAAATGGAAAAAAGGAAGCATTTCAACTAATAATGCTGGCCTCATTAGACACCAACATGTAGAAGAATGGAAATAGATCCATATCCATCTATTTGTTATAGATCTAAACTGAAAACTCTCAACAAATGTATTTAAAAATGACTGAGAGACACCTAAAAAATGTTTAAACATAACATCCTTTAACCGCCAGAGAAATGTAAATCAAAACTCTGAGACTTTACCTTATCCTTGTAAAAATGACCAAGTTTAAAAATTATTGTTAACAATTTATGCTTAAGAAAATGTGGGTAAAGAAAAAACTTTATTGCTGGAAGTGTAAACTGATGTTGGAAGTGCATACTGGCACAGCCACCCCTGGATCACACACAGCATTGAAAGACCTGAACAAATCCAGACTCTCCCAGCAGGAAGAGAAAAATCACCAGACCTCATTACAGATGGTTGTGAGCTACCATGTGGTTGCTGGGAATTGAACTCAGGACCTTTGGAAGAGCAGGCAGCGCTCTTAACCACTGAGCCATCTCTCCAGCCCCCCCAGCAGGAAGAGGAGAATCAAAAATCTAGAGCTAGCCTGTTCAGAGACCCTGCATCAGGAACTACCTGAAGACAAAGCCAGACTGCAAGCCTGATAACAATCCCAAGAAACAGGGAGTTTTTCCTGCAGGTATTACTGTTTTAGGAACTAGCTGATAATGACCTTGGGAGTGGTCCTGAGAGGCAGGGAGCCGCGCCTCTGCAACCATCAGTGGGTTTTTGAAAATTTTTTATGACCCTCCTAGACCACTGGGCTGTGGTCTTTCCTCAAAAATTCTTTCTCCTGGTCACTCGGGGTCAAACTCCTCCCCCACGTGGGCCATGAGCCTCTGCTCCAGTGCAATGGCCGCTGTCTCAAAGCCACATGTGATCACAGCAAGGCCGGTCTCCTGCAAGCCATGGGAGGGCTGCGCCATCCTGAGACCCGAGTGAGAGTTTCCTCAGCATTGGGAGATCCCCTATTATGGTTATATTTTTTAAAATTAGGCAAATATCTACCTCAAAACTCAGCAATACCCCTTCTGGGCCTAAATACAAAGTTGTTTAACCATAAGAACATGCGCTAACCATTATCGCTTGTTACTCTGGCCCTTGATAAATTTAATTAAGAGGCCTGAGGCCTGAGTCTCAGCATTCCACCCTGAAGCCACACCTGGCAGCAGGAAAAGACCTCAAGCTCAAACAATAGATTCCCACCCAAGAGTGGGTCATACAAATGGAAAAACTTCTATAAGAACTTTTAAATCTTGAAAGATCCCCTACTTTCTTGGGAAAGCAGAAGAAACACAGCAAAAATGACAATTT